>PUFA01000340.1:0-20817 GCA_003508835.1 Eonycteris spelaea
CAAATCCTGTCAGTACATGCCCAAGGGAGTGGCAAGTGAGAACTCAGAGTCAACCTAGGGGAATCCCGATGCCCATCCCCTTGTTGCAAACTCCTGCCCAGCTGCTGTAGACAGAGCCTGTGCCCCCCATGCCTTTCCCACGTAAGGAACTGTCCCCCGTCTGCTGCCTGTTTAGAGAGGACATACAGTGACTCAATGGCACACACACACATTGTATAGAATCAAAATGACAGGTCTTTATCACACATGATGACATCAATTCTACATAATGATATTTCACTGTTTTCAAATCTTCTGTATTTTATTCACTTCATAAAGAAGGATCAGGGAATAAATAGAATGGGATAGTTGTGTAGAAGTGAGTTATATCTCCAATAAGTTTGATTTGCATCAAGTTAAATACCTTACAAAAGTGTTTTTGATGAACACAGCAATAGCAGATATGGATTATGGAGGAAAAAATGATCTTGGAGGAAATCTAGAAGACAGTGGCAATTTAGCTGAATTTGAAACCAAAAGGAGTGAGGCCTCTTTCTTTGAAATAAGGCATGGTTGTCGAGTATACTCCTTGATAGACTGAGTATTTCTCACTGAGTAGGTTTCTTTCAGAAAGACAAAGGCATATTTTTCATTTCTTTTCTCTTTCTCCTTGGCCTTTCTTTCTTGAGCAAGGAGGAGGCCTGGCAGCAGCTCAGTTCACACTTACCCACCACCCTCATCAGTACACTCTCATCCCCATCAGCACACAGCAGAGCTCCATAGTCCTTCATAAGTGACAGCACCAAGGACTGACAGTCACTCTGTGTCCTCACAGATCCCCTCGAGGACCTGCAGAAGGAGACTCCCAGTGAGAAGGCAGATGAGGTGACATCTATCACCAAGGTATGCTCACCCCACTTCCCTTGCAATAGAAATGGGATTTATTCTTCATCTTTAAAATGAAGGTGTAAAAATGTGAGCACGTACATTCCCCATGATATAGACATTTACTTGGTGGTGAGAGTGTCAAGAGTAAGTCCAGTACCAACTGATAATTGATTGTAAAGAACCTTCAAAAATGACAGTAGCAGTTTAAACCATATGGGTGGAAGCTATTTTGTCTTAGCAATTTTCCTCTTTGGAAGAGAAGTTTGTCATTGCCCACCCAAAGTGGCCTTGAGAGAAAGTTTCCCAGGACAGTTCGTGCCCTTCGACCTGAATGGTTTTGTCCCGTTCTTGCTGGTGGGTTCCGTTGACACTTCCAGCATTTCCCATCTGGTTTTCTAATGTAACTGATTTGAGCAAAGGCCTGTGCAAACAGGACCCTGCAGGGTGTGACTCTCACAGTATGTTCTCTCATTTCAGGTGGTTCCTCTTGCCCTTGAAGACGGTAGGTATCCTAGAATCCTTCCTTTGCTGAGGAAAAATCTAGAAACTGAGAGAGGGAAGTATTCTTGCTGGCTTAATGTGGGGAGCCACTTTGATTCTACCTTCCTGCTGGCAATGAGAATTGGAGATGTGGTGATAGAAATTGATTTTTGAGGTAAAGAACTGTGACCATGATCCCCAGTTTCATGAGGTGGTGTAGGTTTGTGTGCATGGGTGTGAGTGCGTGGACATGTGAGTCCATGTGGTGTGATTCTGATCGTGTGTGTGAGATTGATGTTTTGTGATTTGAGTGTTTCTTTTGATTTATGTTACTGTAAGACCACAGTCACTGATGTCAGCTATCTAGTAAACATTCCCCTCACCATGGCATCATGAATGGGTAGGTATCTAAGTGTATGTATAAATCTCCTTGCAAAATTTGAATGTGTGCATTTACTGTATGCCAAGTATATACCTCAGTTAAACTGAACACAAATCCCCTCACCACCCAAGTCAATGTTTGCCGGAGCCAGCGGCTAAACTCGAACAGCACCTAAAAGAGGGGGGTGAAGCCTAAAGAAAAAGAAGAAGACAGGAAAGCGCTTCGGGAGGGCATGCAGTCACTGCTGCAGCCTCGAGTTTATTTAGCTCAGCCTTTATATATGTTTTAGGATACAATAGCAAAGTACAAGGTATATCATTAGAATGCTAACATACACACAAGATCATGTAACATTCTTGTTATCTGGGAAGGAACACATTCCATTATCTTAAAAGGATTTCTTTAGGAGGCAAACCTCCCCTCCAGGGTCAGTACTGATTAAATCAACCATCTGCTTTCTTTAGCCATTGATAACATAGTCTCAGCAGCTGCTTTAGGGCTCCAAGCAGTCTCAGCAACTGTTTTATGGCTCCCAAACTATGTGACACCTTCAGTGCCTTGCAATGGCTCCCGACAAATGTTCTCTGGCTTCTTAATGGATAAACCGTGTTTTAGAATCTCTGTCACTGTGCCACAAAAAAAATAATTCTTTTAGTACAGTATATAACCCCTCAGTAGGTCTTATGGCATTTTGAATGGTCATGTTGTGGCCACTTCCTTCATTCGCAATGCCTTTCTCTTAAAGGGAGGCCTCTGAATGACTTCTCTCCCCACCCATGTTAGCTGGTGGCTGCGCAAGGCTCCTCGCTTTTGCTGGTGGCCCCAGTGTAGCCCCATGCCACATGCAGTTCTGGAGGCATCCGAGCCAGAACGAGCCTCCAGGCATATTTGGGGGCAATTCACTGGGACTTTCTGCAAGGAGGGCGAATGTTCATGTTCAGAAACTATTGCTAAGATTACACAGTGTCATTCTGTCTCCAATACTTCTCTGAAGTACGGACTTTGTGTACTGTGTCCAATGAGAAGAGAACTGAGAGGTCTTCAGGACTGAGTGTCAGGGTAGCACTGGGCTTCTATTCTAGGAGGACATAGGGGACATTGTGAACTGCAAGGTGGGACAGGGAAGCTGTGTAGTGTGACAGGAGCATCACCCTCATGTCCCTGTGGTACCCACAGGGACATGGGGTCATGGTTTCTTCTGGAGAGCTTTGTAAGAAATCGAGCCCAGGAAGCTGGTTGAAGTCAATATCGTATACAATGAGCCGAGTGATGGTTTGAGTTACTTTGGACCAGAACAGCTGTGAGAAATATGAACGTGGTAGAATTTCATTACCCTGTAGGTTTCCATCTTTTCCCCATTAAGCAAAACTGAGGCTGCTTCAATGTAAAATGTCACTAGTTTATCCCTGAATCTGTCTCTTTGAGACCAGGTCGTCCTAGAAATCCTTCATCTCTAGACCACAGCTTCCCGGTGGAGCTGAAGGAAACGTCGGTGGGTATGATAATGTTAAAATGAGGGCTGGCACCACCTGGTCTCCAAGAAGTCAGAGACAGCCACCAGTGGACTCCAACCGCAAGGACAGCTCCAAGAGGCTTGGGTGGGACCTCGAGAGGGAAACAACTTAGAGGAGCAGAGGAAGACACAGGAACGTCACCCAGTCCCTGTGGTGATCAGGTGGTGGCTTCAAGATCAGGACAGGCAGTAGAACACGGTCCCCTGAGCCTTGGCTGGCCCAGACTGAGGATGACATTTGGCTGCATCTTGAATGGGGATGAGAACGGACAGGGTCTACTTGCTGGAGTGAACATAGTATAGACCCACCTTCTCTAAACTTGGAGAGGAGATCTTTCCTCTTGCCCCATGGTCTGCTCTGTCTGCTATGACATCCAGACCCTTTCTCCCTCCATCCCTCCGCTCTCGTAGCCTACCTATTTTTCTCCCTTCTTAGCAACCCCCATTCTTTCCCCTCTCTTTTTTCTTTTATGTCTTCCTTTTCATATTGGCTTTCAATTTCATTTTGTGTTATTTTTTGTGAGAAGAAATACACAGCATGAAATCAAACTTATAAGCCCCGATTCAGCACACAATACAGCATTGATAAAGGCGTGCATATTGTCGCAAGGCAGACCTCTAAAACTTTTTTTCAACTCACATGAGGAAAACTGTCTGCCTGTTGACATAGCTCCATTTCCTCCTTCCTCCAGTTCTCCACAACCAGGCTTCTTCACTATGCGAGTGACAAATTTAGATACTCACCTAAGTGGAATCATGCAGTATTTGATTCTGTGTGACCTGCTTATTTCACTTGGAATAATGTCCTCTAGGTTAATTCCTGTTGCTGAAAATGGCAGGTTTTCTTTGGTTTTTAAAAATGTATAAAATCTATTGAATGCATATACCCTGTTATTATTATTATTTTTTACCCATTCTTTTGTCGATGGACACGGGTCTGTTTCTGGATCTGGGCTGTCGTGAATAATGCTGCAATGCCCACAGGAGTGCAGTATCTCCTCAAAGCTCTGATTTATTTCCCTGGGATGCACGGTAAAAGCACAATAGCAGGATCACGTTGTAGTTCTATTTTTAAATTTTCAAGGAACCTCAATACTGTTCTGCATGATGACTGCACCATTTTCTTTCCTCCCAACAGCATAAAAAGGATGGTTTCTCCATCTCACCGATATCTGTTATCTCCCCCCTTTGGACAATACACATCTTCAGGAGAGAGGCACTACTTCATGGCCTTTTTGATGTGCATTTCTTTGATGATTAGTGATAGTGGAACTTTCATAGCTCTGTGGACCCTGTACGCTTCTCTGGAGACATGTCTTTTAAATATTTTTGCCATGTTTTATTGGGTTATTTGCTTTTAGTCTTTGTTTTTTTGCAATTGAGTGTTAGCCTTTTGTATATCCTTTGAATATTAGCCGCTATTCAGATATAAGCTTTGCAAAGCTTTTTTCACATTGTCTAGCTGTCTTTTCATTCTCTTGATCTTGAGGAGACTATCCTTTCCTCGTTGTGTGACCTGGCATCCTTCTCAAAGATCATTTGTACTATCAATGAGTTTATTTAGGACACTATCTTTCCCATTGATCTTCTGCCTATTTTTAATGCCACTACCATGGTGTTTTGATTATGGAAGCTTAGTCTGCTGTTTTGAATTCAGGAAGTGTGGAGCCTCCATCTTGTTCCTCATTGTCAAGATGTTTTGGCTACTGGGATGCTTTGTGGTTCCATATGACTAGTAGGATTTTTTCCCTTTGTAAAAATGCGTTGAGATGTCGCTAGTGCACAAGAATCTGTCGATCCTTTGGCTTTTATGGCAATGTTAATATTTCAGGTCTTCCAACCTGAACACAGTATTTCATTCCAATTATTTATGTCTTTTAATTCTCTCTTTTTTTCTTTACAATTTTCCATCCTCTTTGGGGCTTTTCCACTGCCTTCCCAGGCTCTATTCCAGAGTCCGGGCTGAGAAGGGGGAGAAGGATGAAAAGTGAAGTGTCACAGCAACCCCCCACACACTCTGATTCTGTCTCGCACAGGTCTGCTAGCCATGCTCTTCAACTTTGCTTACATCGGGCCTTCTGCTGGGAATTCTCTAGTATCTGGTGTGACCTTACTTTTGAACAATGTCAGAGCCTCAAATAACACGTGGCACAGGCACATGGGTCCGTGAAGTACACACATGTGAATGATCAGATCAGCACTGCAAAGGACTCTGCAGGAACTAGCAGAGGAGCGGAGGATACACCTTCCACATCATTGAATTCAGGAGCTGCGCTCTCTAGTGTGGCAGGCAGTGGCCAGATGGGGCTGTTTTTAATTAATTATACTGGGCCATTTATTAACGCATTGAATGAAAATAAAATGAAACATCCATTTGTTTGGTCACACCACATTCTTTGTCTATAACAGAATTTCTGGTCGATAACTTTAGAGGTGGGAGCAATGTTGGGTTTGAGGTGAGAAGGTGAAAGGTGATTGCTTCGGCATCTCTCTGATTTGAAGTTTGCAAGGTGATCAATGTCTCATTCAAGGGCTCTGACCCCACAGAGCCTAGGGAAGGTCTGAGAACATGGAGGAAGGATTGGGGTGAGGCCATGGGAGTCACCATAGGCTCAACCGAAGCTAAATGAATAGGTGGGACCCCCTTTCTAAAACATTATTGCTCTTGATTTTCTTTCTAAAGATTTGGTGCTGGAGAACATCTCTGACTTCGGCAGTGAGGATGAAGAAGACCCAGGTAGGTGGCAACAATTACTTTGGATCCAGTGGGAGGGGATGGATGCCTGGGACCAGTTGGGTGGCACCTGCTACATGGGAGACTAAGGAAGGGAGATATGTAGTCAGACAGAGAAATGAAAAGTGTGTAGAAGTTTAATTAGTTTCCCCCACTTTATTAATGTCACAGAAAAAGGAACTGTGTCCATGGGCTTTGAGCGTGCTATGTTTGACATCATGTTTTCTTGCTATTCTATTTAAAAATTATCTTTTCCACATGACTTGTTCTTTCCTTTCCATACTCCAGCCAAATCGCCTCAACAAAGAGAAGAAGCAAGCAATTAAGATCGAATAGAACTTTGAACTTCTGTTGCATGGGACAAAACAAGGTAAGGTGAAAAAGTGGGCCCATTCCCATTGTTTCCTCATTTACTTATGTCAGTTCACATAAAACCGCAATAAAAGTACTGGGGTTTCTCCTATTGCTTGTGACTCTAAAAGAGGAAAGAAAAGGATGATAACACTCTGGGCAAGCCAGTGAATGGCACCCTGAGCACATCTTCCCAGAGAACAAATACCCATTCCTCTCGCAGTCACAGCAGTAAGATGGTGGTGGATCCGTGGAACCCGGGAAGAAAGTAAGAAGAAACCCAAGAAGCCTCTTGGCGGATCCACTGGGGGGAGATGTGCCTGCTGATTCCAGGTTGGGGTCTTCATTATAATTTCTGCCTCCTGGCTTTCAGAGTTTTTCCCCACTGGGTTGAATAAGGTGGACAGACTTATTTGGGGAATTTTAATGAAAGTCTGTGCAGAGTGTCCAGGATGAAGTGACCCTCACTGTTTTTTTTTTCTATTTCTCTAATCACAGGTGGATGCGTGAACAGATGAAATGTAAGTACAGGAAATCAGTCAGTTGCTAGGAAAACATCTAGGTTTTGAAGAACATGGGACCTTTCTGCAGCTGGTCTGGAGCCCCCCGATTCTGGGTTACTGCTGGGAAGGAGGGTTGGGTGTATTGAAAGGAAGTGGTTGTACAGGAAAAATTCTGGTCAGTGGCCCTATGTGACTTTCTTTAATGAACTCAGTGAACTGAAATGGAATCAAATATCTATTGATCAATCCTCTAGTCTCATTCTAGTTTGAATTAAACAGTTGGAATTTCAAGTTGGTAAGGTTGGAGGTAAGAGTTGTGATGGGCAAGTGGAAGGGAAAAGGGAAAGTTGAATCCTTCAGCATCTCTGATTTGAAGGTTGGTTACTGTAGTCAATGTCTAGGTGAAGGTCTACAACTCTACAAAGCCCGGGAAAGGTGCATGAATTGTAAGGAATATCAGGGTGATGCCCATGACTCACCATAGACTCAAGGAAAGTAGAAGAAATGGGGGAGCCTCTCTTTTTAATAATTTTATTGCTCATGTTTCTGTGTCTTCGGATTATGTATGAGAGAGCTTCTCTGACTCCAGCAGCGAGGATGAAGACTCTATAGGTAGGTACCAAAACACAGGTCAGACCCCATGGGAGAGGGGCCCAGGAACAGTTAGTGGCACTTGCTGCTTGAAAAATGAGGAATGGAGACATGACATTAGACAAAAAAAAAAAAAAAAAAAAAAAAAAAAGGAAAAAAGGAAATGAGCGTGAACTCTGATGTGTTCTTTTCCTTTCTGAATGATTCCACAGGAAGAGGAATTATTTCCATAGGCTCTGAGAGTGGTGTGTTTGTCATCCTGTGTTCTCACTTTGCTATTAAAAAGTATCATTCCCACAAGTCTCGTTCTTACCTACCCCTGCTCCAGAGCTAGGTCAGAGCTCGGACACTGATCTGTTAGCGCTCCTGGGAATTGTATGCAGGAGATCGTGGTTTTGTTTTTTGTTATTGACCTAGGATGGATGTACTTTAGAGGGACACAACGACTCCCTCCTAGACTCTTAAACTGGGTACAAAGCCTTCTAGTGTGTGCCTGGTGGTGTGTAAGAAGTAAATTCTCTTCCTTTTAAAGTAAGGAAGCACTTTCGTGCTTCTGTGCTCATGTTGGCTCATCATTTAAAGGGCACTCCCAGAGCTGCATGAGCGAAAGAACAATTCCTCTGGCATTACGGCTAGAGCTCCAGTATCCTTGAGCGCATCTCAGCCTCCACGTGTCACTCACGTTTGAGGTGCTGAATGCTCCCATGTGAGAGAGGCCTGTGTCCAGCTGCCTCTCTGGGCCCTCCATGGCAGGCCGGATTCGACAGGGCACACTTTATCCCACAGCATTGCTGACCTGGTTTCCTGGGATTGACCAGGCCCCAGACTGTCTCTCCGACCAGCAGGGCCGGGGATCACTAGGTCAAGATGAGGGCAATAATGGATCCTGGGGTTAGGCTACATGATCCAGCAGCAGCAGGATGCTGGGTTTCCACCTTGACTCTAACTCTCCCATCTTTTCCCAGGTCACCCCACATCACTGGTGTACTTGTCCACTCGAAGACCACACCGCGGATGATGAAGCCTGTGACAGAGGAGCATAAGAGTGCATGTAATTGACATCTTCTTTCCTTTCTTTCCCACGTTCTCTCTTTTCTATCCACAAGCCTGTGTTTGTGAGTCTTCCAGCCCCTCTTTATGTGATTTTCATTGAAGACCCTGGTCCCATGCTGGCCTTTGAGGTCCTGGGATTGTCACTGTCTGTGATATCTCCCTCCAGTTCTTCACTTTCTCTCCTTTATAATGGCCCTGGCTCCTGACTTTCATTGCGCCATTGAATTGAGTTGAGCAACCCTAAGTGGCCCAGGCTGAGAGCTGGGCTGGGAGTCAGAAGGGCCTGGCTCCTTCTGCAGTGGGGGAGGGACCCTGTTCTGTCCTGGGAACCACCCTACATGGTGAATGCCTCTGATATGCATAATTGTTCTCTTCCTTCCATGTTACAACAAATTTCATCACAGCTGCTCCAGAAGAAAGAGTAGAGGAAACCATTTGGAAGGTAGAAGAAATAGAAGAGCTGCGAATTTGCCTTGCCTGGGCTGAAAAGGGTAAGGCCTGTTCTCCATTGTTTCCTAACTTACTTGTTCTCCATTGTTTCCTAACTTACTTGTTTGCAAAATTGGAGTCCCACAAAAAGCTGGGATTTCTGCTATTTCATTTGACCCCCAAAATGTGATAAAATGGGATAAGGTCAGAAAGGACTCCCTTGGTACATCTAGCTAGGGATTAAGCCCCGGGGTTGCCAGCCTGCATCCTGCAGCAGTGGCTTACACTGTGAGGATAGGGCTCTAGGTGTCTATAGGCAACCATGTCTATGACTCAAGTGTGTGCTGGTCACTGTGTTTTATGTGAAGGGAGCACCTAAAATGGCTCAACCTCTCACTCAGCAGGAAGGGAGCTGCCAACCCGCCTTCTCATACTTCTGCTACTCCTGAGGGTGTACAGGCCAGGCTTCTGTCAATCAGAAATGAATGTGGGGAATGGGGGAAGATTAGGTTTGCCACCTCCTAGAACTTTTGACTCATAAAGTGCAGGCTCAGAACGCTGCATGGCCATACCTCACCGTTTCTGGATTGGGGAAGACAGAGCTCCCCATACCACAGAACTCACAGTGTGTTCCTGGGATGGCTACTGTCTCTTTCTTTTCTAAGGTATCCCTGTTATTTTAGGGTTGCAGTCAAGATAGAGAACCATGGATCAATGTCTTGGGCCCTGAGGTCAGAATTCTGGCTGCCACTCAGCTGTTGTGTGAGCTGGACAAAGCCTTCTCAATGACAAAACATCCCAGGCCTTGGCTGGGGAGTCAGTATATGATCATGTAAGCAAAGCCCAAAGCCCTTAGTCACTGGCCAGTCCATAGAAGGTCCTTGCCAGGTGACAATCTCCAATTGTCCCTCTTTCTGGGTTTCCAGAGCTACCTTGGTTTCATCTCATTTCCCAGTTTTCCAGGTTTCTGTGATTCTGGAGAGCCCATTAGCCTTCCAGTTATCTGCTTATGTCTAAATTACCTAAAGTTAGCTTTTGTAGCTTATGGCACAAGACCCCTGACACTGACAAATGCTGCAAGGAAAGAGCACACTCTGAGCTGTCGTCTGTCCTTAAAGGAAGACTGAATACTGGGGCACCTCCGTAAGCAAGATGGCAAATCCCTAAATTGGACTCAAGGCCTTACAGGACCTTGGCTGACAACTGCCCTGCTTGCTCTTGCTACCTCATCCTCATTGGCCTCCTTGCTATATGTCACACTCAGTGGTGGTCACGTTCCCACCCCAGGGCCTTTGCACTTGCTTTTCCCTTTGCCTGAAATGCTCTTGTTCCAGAAACCCACACAGCCTACTCCTTTACCTCTTCGCTCTAAATGTCACCTTCTCAGAGGGACCTCCCTCAACCACCTTACCTCAAAACACAATCCCATCCAACTGGGCCTGAAATGTCTGACCACTTGCCTAGTTTATTTTTCTTCAGACACTTCTAACCACTATATCATTGCTTATTATTTTGTTGTCTACAACCCAAGCCCACGGGACAGGGCTTTATGACTGTTTGCTCACTTCAGTAACCTCAGCACAGTAACCTGGCACATAGTAGGTACTCAATAACTCTTTCTTGACCTGAATTTCATTCAGGAAGGATAGAGTCAGAAACATGGTGGAACATGCCTTCCTCTCAGAGAGCCCATTGCCTGCCCAGCCCTGGAGTCCTGGCTGACAGGTGCTTCCCTTGGAGGACCCCACTCTCTCAATGAGCTACATGGCAGGGGCTGGAGCCCCTTAAGGCCTGGTCTCTCCTGGATGAAGAGCCAGTATACCTTGTAAGACTCTCAGTGATAATAACAGTAACAACAATAATAATAATTAAAAATAGCAGTGGCAGTAACCTTTTACAGGTGCTGGCTTTTTCTCCCATCTGGGTGTGAGTTAAGTGCTTTACACACTATCTCATTCAAATCACATCTCATTCCCATGAGTGAATCATATTAAACCCATTATAAAAATGAGAAAACTGAGGCTCAAGGAGTGTGTCACCAGCGCCAGCCACTTCCTCAGCCTGGTACATAACAGACATTGAACAAATGACGTTCTCTCTTCTCTCCCCCATATAAGGTGGTGGGACATGAGGCTTTGGGCAGGAGGGTCCTCCGGGAGGCCCCGAGCACTGCAGGTGTAGGAGCCAGGGTGTGCATCTGGCGGGAGAATCTTCGTGCTGAGGCACCTGGATGTCCCAGTGGCCACTTTCAGAAGGGGCGGCGCCCCACTCCGGGCAGTTTTTGCCTCACTTGGTGTCCAGGCCACACTCTGCTGCAGTGGCAGACCCAGAGCTGAGCGACCCACAGCCTCCGTAGCCTGGGACTGAGAATGCTGCTCGCCCAGCACTGGCTTCTGGTCTGCGGTGTGAGGGAACGCTGGGCATGGGGGTGGTGGGAGGGCAGCCCAGGTTCTGGTCTGATTCCTCCGCTGACCTGCCGGCCCTTCCATCTTGCCCCGCAGAGGCCCCACAGTGACATGGCAGAGGTAGAGGGCTAGGCAGGGAGGGCGCAGGGTACAAGACCCTCAGGAGAGGGTGAGCCACAGCATCCCAGGAAAGAGTCTCTAAGGAAGGATGGTCACTGGCTGCTGGGCGGCCGCCTTTGTTTTGGGGCTCACCTAGATAACTACTTGCCTACCTTAGGGCTTGAGGCAGGTGGGTTTGGGAGTAGGGATTTCAGGTATGTGGGAGAAGTGTTCTCTTGATGTTTTCTGCTGTGAGCAGGGTTCCATGAGTACGAGGGTCCTTGGGTATGGGGCACACCTGCCTGAGTCTAGGTAGGACACCCCATCCCGGAGGAGCACATGGGCTGGTCTCACTAAGATGAGACAACCCCTTGGTGGCCTAAAGGGAAATGCAGAGTAGGGTCGGAGGGCTGCATGTGGCTGTGAAGAAGAACTAGACCTCAGGAAAGGGGGAAAATTCCCTTTGAGAAAATAAAGCCTCCCCCCAACCCACCTCCACCCATACCCAATCTCAAACCTTGGAGGGACCCCCAGAGCTAGGGGACTCCACCCGTGAGAGTCCCTGGTCAGCAAGTTTCTCCGTTTTGGGTCATGTGCCTGGGCTCTCCTGGCAGACAGGGTGCCCTCACACACCACTTCACTTTACTCAAGCAGGACAGTGACAGTCAGGCTGGGTTCAGCTGCCCTCTGCCCTCATTCTCCCTGAGGCCAGCCAGGAGCCCTGTGTTGCCTTTAGAGTTAAGAGCCTGCAACTTTCTGCTGAGGGGGAGACTATAGTGATGGGTTCCTGAGGAAGCATTTCGATGCCTTGTGTGTGGCTGTGAGTGTCTGCTTTCCCTGTGAATATTGACTCTTAATTAGCAAGTCTCCTACGGAATGCAGAGCAGGGCATGGGGCTGAGGTAAGGCAACGCTCCAGTGAGCCCACCGTCCTTACTGAAAGTCCACCACTTTTCTTGAATCAGCCTCCCTGAATTGCTGTACAGCTTTCTTTCCCATTTCTTTTCTTTGGAACGTCCTCCAAAGGCTTCGTGTTACTGTTATGTTTACCTCAACTGTTACTCCTTTCGTCTGTTGGACATATGAGTATTTTCTCTTAGGAATTATGGGCAAAAAGCCAGTAGAGGTGAAGAAAGGCAGTTCCTTTAGCTGGTCTCCAGGGCATCACCAGACAGGGCAGGTGAGCACACAGAACCACCCTTCGTGGGGAATCAGGTCCTTTCTGCTCCCGGCAGCAGCAGCTACCTGATCCAGAGTGTGCTCAGCCTACTTCAAGGCACCACCAAGATGGGAAGCAGAGGATGGGCCACAGTGATGACACCATCAGACTCACTGAGATTCATCTTTTGTTTCTTGATTTAATTTTTTGTGGTTGCTGTGAGCTTTGGTTATCTTCAAGAATTCTAAAATATTTGATTCTAACCATTTTGAGACTATTCATTGCTTTGTGGTGGGAGGCCCCTTAGTTTTCCCCACTCCATTATTTTTTCGATGTCACTCTGCTCCTTAAATCTTGCCTACTTTAAATCTCACCTGCAGTACATGACTCTCTCTACTTCCGTGCTCTCATCATCTCGCCGGGTGTTTGGTTTTTCCTGACTAGGTGTGGCTCTGACTTCTTGGTGGTAACTTCAGATGAATGATGCTGGAAGCACGTTTCTAGCTTCCCTCTTCTCTTTCCCGTAGTTCTCAGTCTGTCATGCTTGTCATAGAGCTTGCGGAGGCAGAAGGAACATGAGATGAGGACTGGGGGCTGGATTTGTCAGGATTCCCACAGTGGTCACATATTTCAGCACTGTCTTCCTTGGAGGTACGCCTAAGGTGTGGTCGGTATTTTAGTTTTCTCTTCTGTTTGTGTGTGTGTGTTTGTGTGTGTTTGAGAGTGAATTATGGGAAAAATATTGGAAAACACTTGTCTTTGGAATTGGTCACATCCCTTTCCACAGGTATATTGTTTCAAAAAGAGATTGTAATAATGTGTGGTAATGTAAAGATATGAATGAGGCCCCACATTTTAAGCCTCTAGTGAAAAGTTCACTCTAAGTCCTTTTGCTTTTACAGAAGATCCATATCTGTACCTCACCGAACAAAGAAAAAGAAATCCAAAGAGGACTTTTTATTCTTTGAAGAAAGGTGAAAGCTGTAGCAGCCATCATCGTGTGTTTTGCGGGACCTGCTCCAGAGGTGGCACCCTGCGCAGCAAGAGTCGCTCTGACAAGCTCCTTCCCCAGGAACCACACTCACATCTCAGCATCAAGCCGGCCTAGCTTGGAACTGTCTGTGAGCATCAGTGCTTCATCTCCACGGAGTCTGTGCATCCATTAGCAGGGTGTGCCGTTAAGTGATTGCTACTTGGCTTTACATCCTGTCTGCTTTAGGAAGGTTTCCTAGGAACACTGTGCTTTCAGGTAGTGGGGACACCTGTACACGTAGATGAGGGAATAAGACATGTAGTTGATAATATCTTCTTAAAAATATGGTTTCTTGAACCTGAAAATTTCTTTAATGTTCTGTTAAGTGTGCACTGTAGAAACATTTGACTTTATCTGTCCACAAAAGGTGGCGTGGCACAGAAATGGCAGGAATGTGTGATGATGGTACTTCAATAATAGATGCTTGGTTTTTCAAGAGTTTTTGTTCCATTCCCCTTGACATTTTCACTATTGACTGTATTTGGAGGCAGGCATTTGGGGCTATAGATCTCATATTCAAGCAAAGACACAGCATAGTAATATGTGGATGAGAGTCAGTGTGAAAACAGAACATTAACTCTGTAAACCAGCAGCTGGACCCCGCAGTGTGGATTGTGAAGTCACACTGAATGTCATGTCATGCTCTGTCACAATGGTTGTGCCATATGTGTCTTGTCCTTGATTCTAACTGCCACTCCCTGTGCTGAGTGTGTGAAAGGGCTTATCAGGGAGATAAGGTCTCGACTTCACTCTACAGATGGGAACGTTCATCGCAGCTGCAGCGTTGTGCTCACGTTGGCCCGTTGAATGCTGTCCCTTCAAATGGCCTAGTTTCTAGTTCTCGATATACTTTCTGATTATTTTAATTTTCTTTCTAGCATTTGTCATGTGAAGTTATAAATATGTCATTTCCTATTTCAGGACTTTCTCCTCCCATATAGATATGTATTGGGAAATATGGAATGTATGTTGAATGCTGTTTTTACCTTGTCAAACTTAAGTTTATTTATTTCAGAACTTTGAAGAGACTTCAAAATGTGGAGATGTGTAGGGAGGCTTTTCACAAATGAAGAGATCTAATTGTTTTTAATATGTCTTCTCTCTCTTGCATCCTGAAGTAATGTTGCATTCATCATATTGGGTACATTGCTTCCACTTGCATTTCTAGTTTTTCAAATGTATCATTAAAATGTGTAACTAGATTTCAGTTTTGAAGTAAAAAACATGTTTACTTTTATTGTTGCTGTTTTCAAAATCAATAAGAGATAACCATTTTATGTTTTCATGTATCCATTCTCACAGAGCTAAGAATGGTGAAAATGCAGTTAAAAAAAATTTAGTTTTACCCAATTAATAACCAGTATTTCAACAAACAATGATAGATTAAGAAATAGGTTAATGAACCAATGGGAGCTTAGATAATCAAGTATATAGAGAGTTTGTTACACATAGAGAAATATAACAATGTACATGTATGAGGAGAAAATGAAAATCATTAAATGGATAATTAATTTTTTATAGAATTGCAGCTTTGACAAAGAAGGTCTCTGTGAATGATGTTTTAATGTAATGCACAATTGATTCAGTCTGATCCTCCTTCTGAGCTCTTTCTACGACAAGGTACTACCTTATTTTGGAGGAATTTATATTTTTAAGGAGGAAATGATACGAACTTGATATTGTTTCGCATTTTGGAGAATATGGGCATTTTAATGATAATATCCCTTCTTCAGGAAGCTGGTGTTCATCTTCTTTACATACGCAGCTCTTGACCATGAGTTAGGCAACTGGATCTTAGTAAAGAAAAATTCTCAGTTACATGTGGGGTGACCTCACAGTATGGACTCGAGCAGTAACTAAAGCATTTTTGACACTTTTATTTGAGTCGTTAAAACTGGGACTAGGTTAAAGCAAAGTGATTGTTTATAGATGAAACAGATGTCTATCATAGATAGAATAATGTCCTGAGAATTTGGACTCCCTGATCTTGAGTGCACACCTGAGTCTTTTAAAGTTGTGAGATCTAAGTTCATACATTTCACCAATAACTTTCCTTAGTATTTATACCACACAAACTAATACATTAAATACTTGAATACTTCCAAAACGATGTCGTCTGGTTTAGATGAGTATCTCCATTCCCTAGTGAAAAAATAGAGGCACAGAGAATATGCACCAGTTCATGAGCCCCTAAGTATAAGCCACAATTGTGTGATGCAAGGTGTGCCAAAGCTAGTGCTCTGACCACTGACCCAAACTTATTCTCAGCCATGAGATCTTATTTGCCACGCAAAGGATTTACAGCATTGTCACATGTACCTGGATTTCCTGAGTTTATAGAGAACCTAAAAACTGTTCCTATTAGAAGGTAGCTCAGTGGTCACATTGCCTAGGTCTGTATAATGTACAATATCACAGATTTTGTCATAGTTCTTGGTGAAACAAACACATAGGAAGCTCAGATGCTTTTGGTCAGTGCACAAATCCTGAGATTCGGTGGGCATCACTTGGGACACATGTACAAACTGTCAGTCTCGGTCACCCTTAGCATGGATCCCAGATCTGATGAAAGTGGGAAGGTTCTGTAGTTTTATTACATGGCACTATGAGTATGTACTCTAGAAACACTGAAGTCCATGAGGTACACATCCAAGGGACAATGACAAAAAGAACTTAAGGTACCACTTAATCAAGAGACTCATATGTCACCCTCTTTCCATCCTCTGTACAGATGTGCTATAGAGCCTCCGTGCTCAGCAGGACCTGCTCCCCATTTTGCCTTTTCACATGGGGTGTCTGATCTGAACTTTGACAACCACCCCAAAACAAATACCAGCACATGGCAAGAAAAAGTAGACCATGGAAAATTATCTAATCACTTATAGTGGTTTTTGTAAAGGTCTCAATTCCACTATTTTCTACTAGTCAATAATCACTTAATAGCCAAGGTTAATGAATATGTACAGTTAAATGATATGCCTGATGTCAAATTCAGTTTGCATATAATAAGCCTGTACTCAAGGATTGAACAGGTCAACTGCATCCAAAAGACTGGTGACCTTCGTGTTTACAATTGGTCATAGATCAGTCCAATTTTACAGTGTGTCTTTTATGCATTTTCTACTTAGCACTGCTTTTATAGCCTAGCTCACAGTTGCAATTATCTCTTCCAAAAGGGACAGATTCTTGGATAACAAAGGTAATCTTGAGAGATTTGATAGGTCTGGGATTGAAAAATAATGAGGGCTTCATTTTGAGACATGAATGGCCTAGTTCTTGAAGAATTTTTGGCTTTTTTTTTTTTTGTGGGGCGGGGGTATTTGTGCTTTTGAGAGTAGAGAGGTAATTCTTTCCTGATTAATATGGGGACACCCTTAAAGTATGGCCATCATTCTCTCTATGTCCCATGGGGGACTCCAGGACAGAGATATGTGATCCTGAGAACAAGATGTGGCTCTCTTGTGCAGGATTATGGTCTTTCTGAGAGCAGGCTGGGCTTCAAAGAAGGGTGTGGAGTGCCAAGAGACAATCTACCAGGTCCCCACTTTGGGGCGCATAAATCAAAAACCAAAAGCCAGGAAGTTCAACAAGGCAAGCATATGAAAATGCATTCAACCACACCAGTGATTAGGAAAATGCATATTAAACTACAACATCTCACTCTTACAGCCCCCAGAACAGGCACTTTGTCAGAATGAACACCAGCCAGGGGTGGCGAGGATGTGGAGGAACTGGAATTGTCACACATTCCTGTGGAAACATACATTGGATTAGCCTCCTTGATAATCAGTTCCTCGCTGTGTTTTACCATTATCTCTACTAATGTTTTAGCAATCTCCCTCTTACAACCTATGTCAAAGTCACATGAATGAGATTGATTCTGATATTCTCTGGAGGCTGGTACAATCACTCACAGCAGCATCATTCTGAGTAACTACCATGGGAAACGCCCATTTCTGTATCTAAGTGGAGAGGGAGTGAATTACTGTCCATGTACTTACAATGTGATATCCAGGCACCACAATGCAAATAGCAATCGTTAGCTTCAGAAAGCAACACAGGCAAAATTCACATCATATTCTATAAGAATATCCCCTAAGAAATAGGAGTTTCCTCTGGTTATTTTCATTTATATGACATGCAAGAGTGAGAATTCTTCAACATGGTGGTCACCATCAAAACACTGGGTACTTGTTGGGGCTATGGACTGGGAAGTAGAAAAGTAAGGCTGCCAGGGTGCTGCAGACGTCTGGGGGTCAATGTGCATTGATCATGTGTTCCATAATCAATGTGATAGGTGTTTCAAGTACACACTAAACTCCATGATCTTCCTGAATCCCAGCTTTGACTCATATGGCAATAGCATTAAAAGATTGAACTGAGAATAAATTATCTCTCATTTCCCTCTAGTCTGTTGCCAGCAAGATATCTCATGCTCTCTATACTGAGAATGCATTTCTCACACTCTTTCTTCATGCATTTTTATATAGGAAAAGTCCCCCCGGGAAAATGTGGCCAAAAGGTCACCTACTTGAGAAATACCAAGGTCCAGCCAGTGGGTCAGTCCATGGAAGGTAATATGGTAATTCAGTCATCAATTTATTGGCAACACGTGTGTTTAAAAGAGGCTATCAAGCTGTTTACATTAAAAAGTATAAAATAAGCATTTAGAAAGAATAAGTACAAAAGAAGAAAGATAAAAACAATGTTATTTCACAAAGAAAATGTTAGGCTCAATTATCCTTCTATGATTTCTATGGAATATTTGAAATGAAGATAAGGTCAGTCTTGTACACACACACACACACACACACACACACACACACACACATCCAGGTAATAGATCTACAGTGAACACACACTAAATTGTTCATCACATTAAGACAGTCTTGATAGCACCCAAAAAATGGATGTTTAGAGAAAAGAGTTACACAGGCCCATCTCTTCTGAAAGTAGATGCCAAACTTGAAACCAGCACCAGTAATGTGAATCTCCAGGCATTTTTAGTTGGGAAAGTGAAAAATCATGGTGGGCCTTTTCTCGTGCTCATGCAGAGAGGACCATTGGCTGTTTAAGACTGGCCTGGACAAATGCCGAGAACGGATCTCACCATCTGGCTAGTGGGATGGACATTTGGGAACAGAGGGAAAAAGGTCTTGGGGATCCTCTCGGAGTTATTTTGCTTTAATGCTTGCTTTGTTTTGGGGTGTGTTTGTGATTAGAAGTGATTCTGAGAGCTGTGACAGCCTTTTTGTGACCAGGAGGTGAAAAGCCTGAGGATTAAGGCCAACAAACTGAAGACAGAGAAACAAGAGACTGAGTGCTTGATGAGGGTGTTGTGTTGCTGAGCCAAACCTGGGATAGTCTATCTCTACACTTACTGCCAGGTGAGAAAAATAAGCTCCCGTTACAAATGGGTTTTTAATTGAGACTTCTGTAACTTGTAGCTAAAAATTTTCTAGATGGAAGTTTACATTTCCAAGATATTAAATGACAATATAGTTTTTAACAAATGAATACTTTAGTAACATTTTTACTCCTTTTTGGTAAACATTGAAGAGAGAAACTTAAATTTATTATGATAGAAAGGTGAGTTTGTGCAGATTTAAACTTAAATTTTAAGTATTATCTCTGGTTCACCTTACCTGTGTCCTTTGCTCATTATACCTTGTGGTCTCTAACGTGTAAACATTCTCCAACAGTCTTTTTTTTTTTTTTTTTTTTGGTTTTTTATATTTTCTAGGCAAGGCAACCTTTGGTTGACCTCATAGACTGCAAGAACCTTGTCAGCTTACAATTCCTTATATTTTTTTTACGCCTACAGCACCTGGCTTTCCTAGATGGTCTTCCATCCAAATACTAACCAGGCCCAACCCTGCTTCTGAGATCAGACAGAATCAGGCTTGTTCAGGGTAGCATGGCTGTAGACACTTTTTTATATTTCTGAAAAGGCTAAAAGTTTGTACAAACTTAATATATGTAAAATATATAAATCAATCAAAATAATTCTTTTGTGGATTCTCATACATATAATTCTGACTTAAATTAAATTTTTTGGATTATTTGTTTTAGTTCTGTGAAAAAAATCATTGGTATTATAATAGGAATAGCACTGAATCTGTAGATTGCTTCAAGTAGTATGGACATCCTAACAATTTTAATTATTTTGATCCATGAGCACAGTATAACCTTCCATTTTTTGAGAGTCTGATTCTGGGGCTCCAAAAAAATAAATAAATAACGTCCTAGATCTTTCACATTTCACATTTAACATCTCTATTGACTTATTTAGAATCTGTAAATGTATATTTTATACTGGCTTATATAATAAATGGAAACAAGTAAAGGCAACCTGCAGTGCTCTTTATTGTTATTGATGCTTACTAAGTCCCAGAGTCAACACTAAGTTTCCAAATTTGACATCTTATTTAATCTTCACATCAACGATATTTGATGGGCACAGACAGATATGATTAGTATGGTATGGCAGAGATTGCTAGCTGTTTATCTTTTTCCAAAACACACACTCCCCCAGGCTTTCTTGCAGCGAGCTGCAACATTTGACTGAGTTCTAGCCATGATGGACACCATTCCAGGGCCAGTGTGTGCCCTTCCCACATTCTCTTGAACCTTCTGCGGGCTGGATACAAATGACAATGAGGCCCTGAGTTGGTGACGAAGCTACAAAGAAAAAAAAAGCCAGGAAGTGATTGCAATAGAGTCAGGAAGAAGAATAGATGAATGGGGCACAGAAGGCTCTGGGGTTCTGTCAGTATTCTGATTATACATCTGCATGTTGGTTATATGCTGCTCATATAAAAATTAAAGTATATGTTTTATATACTTCTATGTATGTATTTATGATAAATTTGACGCTAAATTAAGTCTACAAAACTTTTATTATATTTCTTAAATTGAACATTAAACTAACTCAAAAGCAAAAATTGATATTAATGCCCAAGTACATGGAACAGTCTTAGCACAGAATGCCTCACACAGAAGAAAGCAGCAGAGGCAAAGTAAACATACAAAGTTATCCAGACCAGTCCAGGGAAAAGATAATTCTCTTTACAACCCAATGAAGAATTGCCACAAGTTGTGAGAGGAGAAAAGCCAATATACAACCTTATCGTACAGTTCTGGAGAATAATATACATATATCATTTTGCTTAGGTTTATGCTATTATAAAGAGGGTATATTTTTCATCTCATATTATAA